>OU452174.1:0-2500 GCA_911728515.1 Peribatodes rhomboidaria | reverse complement strand
CCAACACCTTTATTTCTCTTGACATTCCAATGTTGATCCCGCCCATGCTCAGGCGTGGTGTGTCATATTTTAACTTCCTCGTTAAAACCATAGCGCAAGTTTTTTGCGGCGCAAACTTCAGTTTATTGCTGACACCCCACTCCCGAACATACGCGAGCGCAGCATTGGCCTGACCCCACTCCCGAACATACGCGAGCGCAGCATTGGCCTGTTTCTCTATGTCGAGGGCGGTCTTGCCCTCAAAGACGAGAACGACGTCGTCGGCAAAGGCCTGACTGTAATGACCTCTACCTTCGAGCTTCTTGAGAAGCGGGTCAAGAATTAAATTCCACAGTATGGGTCCCCCGATGGAGCCTTGCACACACCCTTTGTCGGTTTTCTTACTGTGTTCTTCGCCGGCGTATCGAACCTTGACCTCTCGATCGCTTAGATAGCTGTCGATCACCTTCCTCAGCATTAAAGGACTCTTTTCCTCAGCCAGACGGATTCTTATTGCCGGCCACCAGGCGCTATCGAAGGCTCCCTCTATATCCAGAGAGACTACGGTGACCATTCTCTTATTTTCGAGTTTCAATTTGATGTGCTGTATTAAAGTGTAGAGGGAGTCTTCGGTGCTCTTCTGGGGCATGAATCCGTACTGACGAGTACTCATCCTTGGTATCAAGTGATGTTTCAGTCGGGCGATCACCATTTTTTCGTATAATTTGCCCAACACAGGCAAAAGCCCAATCGGCCTGTAAGATTTGGGCGTGGTATACGAATCTTTTCCTGGTTTTCGGAGGACGACGACTGTTGCAACTTTCCAGACTCTTGGGAAATAGCCGAGCTCCAGACATTTGTTTATGAGCCTTAAAAACAGACTTATGTCGGTGTTTATAGCTTGGCAGCATATGTCCGACGTGAGACCATCGGCGCCTGGTGCTTTTTTGGGGTTGAAGGACTGCATCGCTATACGTAGTTCGGTCTGGGTAAATGGTGGGTAACACAAACCATCTTGTTCGACACCATTTACTTCCTCTGCTTTTCTTCTTATTTGGCGATGCTCGGCGCTGTCGCATTCATGAAGGTCTTCCGGGTAGAATGTTTGCGCTAAAAGTTCCACGGAACCTTTCGCGTCTAGCACCTGTCCTTCCATCTCCAGTGGCAGATCCTCTTCCCTCCTCGACGTCCTACCTATCACTCGGTAGATGCCATCCCATAGTCCTTCCCTGTCCTGCTTCTTGCAAAACTCCTTCCAACTCTCGACCTGCGCTCTCTGAGCCTGTAACTCATATTCTGCTTTATGTTTCAGGTACTCATCGATGACCTTCTGTTTGCGGACCGGCGCGGCACAGCGGATCCTGCGTTTTCTGGTGGTGACTGCTTTTTTCATCTTCTCGAGCTCGGGGGACCACCACGGAATCGTAAGTATTTCCTTATTTTTCTTTTTGGGTATAGAGTGTTTACATGCTTCAATTATATTATTAGTGTATTTTTGTATGCTTTTTTCCAAATGTTCTTTGCTGTAAATTTTTTCTGTTTCTATTAATGTTATTTTTTGTTCCAGATTTAATTGGTTTATTTTCTCATGAAAAAGTGGCCAATTAGCTTTTTTGGTATTAAAGATTCGAGTTGTTCTTTCTACTTTAGTCTGTTTTGATTTTTCAAGGTGGATGTTAAATACGATTCCGTTGTGGTCCGAGCTCGTGAGGTTCTCTTCCACTGTCCAGTCGTCTACCAGATCTAGTAAGTCTAGCGAGCAGGCTGTGACGTCGACGTAGCTGTGGTATCGCTGGCCTCCCCTGACAGTATCGAAGGTCGGTACATCTCCGATGTTGAGTACCTGAAAGCCGAGTTCGTCGAGAGTTGAAGCCATCTCCTCTCCTCTATGGTCGATTTTTGCGCTGCCCCACCAACTGCTCTTGGCGTTGGCGTCTCCTCCTATAACCAACCTCCCCGGACCTAGCTCTCTCACTATCTTTGTCAGGTGCTCCAGGTCTGGCCCTATGGGCTGGTCTGGCTCGAAGTAATAAGACACCAGTGTGACCTTCCAGGCTCTGGTTTGGACTCCTACCACGACGATGTTGTGCGTGGTTAGTTGCGGGTACTGTGTAACAACAAGGGATGGGTCAAAGACCGCTATTGCTGCTTTCACAGTCCCTCCTCCTAAGTCAGCGCTCTGGAAGATCCTGGCACCTCGGTACATTCTCATACTCTTAGCCCCGCCCACGTACGGCTCCTGGAGCAACGCGATAGCTGCTTTTCTTTCCGTAGCTTCGATGAGGATTTCGTTGGTGGCTAGTTTCTTCCGTTGGAGGTTGGCTTGCAGCACTTGTATCACCGAGACCACCTTAGCAGTAGGCCACGGTGGATCTGGCCAAGGCCTCCCACTTTCGTCTCACCGGGCATTCTTGGCTGAAGGCGCCGTGATCAACTCTCTGCATTTTCGCCTTCGCGCAGTTAATGCAGTTTGGCGGGGTTTCCGATAACCACTCGGCGCACTTTGCCTTGAGATGTTGAC
>OU452173.1:18102500-18115634 GCA_911728515.1 Peribatodes rhomboidaria | reverse complement strand
ACCTAACCTAACCTAACCTAACCTAACCTAACCTAACCTAACCTAACCTAACCTAACCTAACCTAACCTAACCTAACCTAACCTAACCTAACCTAACCTAACCTAACCTAACCTAACCTAACCTAACCTAACCTAACCTAACCTAACCTAACCTAACCTAACCTAACCTAACCTAACCTAACCTAACCTAACCTAACCTAACCTAACCTAACCTAACCTAACCTAACCTAACCTAACCTAACCTAACCTAACCTAACCTAACCTAACCTAACCTAACCTAACCTAACCTAACCTAACCTAACCTAACCTAACCTAACCTAACCTAACCTAACCTAACCTAACCTAACCTAACCTAACCTAACCTAACCTAACCTAACCTAACCTAACCTAACCTAACCTAACCTAACCTAACCTAACCTAACCTAACCTAACCTAACCTAACCTAACCTAACCTAACCTAACCTAACCTAACCTAACCTAACCTAACCTAACCTAACCTAACCTAACCTAACCTAACCTAACCTAACCTAACCTAACCTAACCTAACCTAACCTAACCTAACCTAACCTAACCTAACCTAACCTAACCTAACCTAACCTAACCTAACCTAACCTAACCTAACCTAACCTAACCTAACCTAACCTAACCTAACCTAACCTAACCTAACCTAACCTAACCTAACCTAACCTAACCTAACCTAACCTAACCTAACCTAACCTAACCTAACCTAACCTAACCTAACCTAACCTAACCTAACCTAACCTAACCTAACCTAACCTAACCTAACCTAACCTAACCTAACCTAACCTAACCTAACCTAACCTAACCTAACCTAACCTAACCTAACCTAACCTAACCTAACCTAACCTAACCTAACCTAACCTAACCTAACCTAACCTAACCTAACCTAACCTAACCTAACCTAACCTAACCTAACCTAACCTAACCTAACCTAACCTAACCTAACCTAACCTAACCTAACCTAACCTAACCTAACCTAACCTAACCTAACCTAACCTAACCTAACCTAACCTAACCTAACCTAACCTAACCTAACCTAACCTAACCTAACCTAACCTAACCTAACCTAACCTAACCTAACCTAACCTAACCTAACCTAACCTAACCTAACCTAACCTAACCTAACCTAACCTAACCTAACCTAACCTAACCTAACCTAACCTAACCTAACCTAACCTAACCTAACCTAACCTAACCTAACCTAACCTAACCTAACCTAACCTAACCTAACCTAACCTAACCTAACCTAACCTAACCTAACCTAACCTAACCTAACCTAACCTAACCTAACCTAACCTAACCTAACCTAACCTAACCTAACCTAACCTAACCTAACCTAACCTAACCTAACCTAACCTAACCTAACCTAACCTAACCTAACCTAACCTAACCTAACCTAACCTAACCTAACCTAACCTAACCTAACCTAACCTAACCTAACCTAACCTAACCTAACCTAACCTAACCTAACCTAACCTAACCTAACCTAACCTAACCTAACCTAACCTAACCTAACCTAACCTAACCTAACCTAACCTAACCTAACCTAACCTAACCTAACCTAACCTAACCTAACCTAACCTAACCTAACCTAACCTAACCTAACCTAACCTAACCTAACCTAACCTAACCTAACCTAACCTAACCTAACCTAACCTAACCTAACCTAACCTAACCTAACCTAACCTAACCTAACCTAACCTAACCTAACCTAACCTAACCTAACCTAACCTAACCTAACCTAACCTAACCTAACCTAACCTAACCTAACCTAACCTAACCTAACCTAACCTAACCTAACCTAACCTAACCTAACCTAACCTAACCTAACCTAACCTAACCTAACCTAACCTAACCTAACCTAACCTAACCTAACCTAACCTAACCTAACCTAACCTAACCTAACCTAACCTAACCTAACCTAACCTAACCTAACCTAACCTAACCTAACCTAACCTAACCTAACCTAACCTAACCTAACCTAACCTAACCTAACCTAACCTAACCTAACCTAACCTAACCTAACCTAACCTAACCTAACCTAACCTAACCTAACCTAACCTAACCTAACCTAACCTAACCTAACCTAACCTAACCTAACCTAACCTAACCTAACCTAACCTAACCTAACCTAACCTAACCTAACCTAACCTAACCTAACCTAACCTAACCTAACCTAACCTAACCTAACCTAACCTAACCTAACCTAACCTAACCTAACCTAACCTAACCTAACCTAACCTAACCTAACCTAACCTAACCTAACCTAACCTAACCTAACCTAACCTAACCTAACCTAACCTAACCTAACCTAACCTAACCTAACCTAACCTAACCTAACCTAACCTAACCTAACCTAACCTAACCTAACCTAACCTAACCTAACCTAACCTAACCTAACCTAACCTAACCTAACCTAACCTAACCTAACCTAACCTAACCTAACCTAACCTAACCTAACCTAACCTAACCTAACCTAACCTAACCTAACCTAACCTAACCTAACCTAACCTAACCTAACCTAACCTAACCTAACCTAACCTAACCTAACCTAACCTAACCTAACCTAACCTAACCTAACCTAACCTAACCTAACCTAACCTAACCTAACCTAACCTAACCTAACCTAACCTAACCTAACCTAACCTAACCTAACCTAACCTAACCTAACCTAACCTAACCTAACCTAACCTAACCTAACCTAACCTAACCTAACCTAACCTAACCTAACCTAACCTAACCTAACCTAACCTAACCTAACCTAACCTAACCTAACCTAACCTAACCTAACCTAACCTAACCTAACCTAACCTAACCTAACCTAACCTAACCTAACCTAACCTAACCTAACCTAACCTAACCTAACCTAACCTAACCTAACCTAACCTAACCTAACCTAACCTAACCTAACCTAACCTAACCTAACCTAACCTA
The DNA here is from genome assembly GCA_911728515.1 of Peribatodes rhomboidaria. Taxonomy (NCBI): domain Eukaryota; kingdom Metazoa; phylum Arthropoda; class Insecta; order Lepidoptera; family Geometridae; genus Peribatodes; species Peribatodes rhomboidaria. Next base: position 18,112,679 of record OU452173.1, on the reverse strand, counting down.
ACCTAACCTAACCTAACCTAACCTAACCTAACCTAACCTAACCTAACCTAACCTAACCTAACCTAACCTAACCTAACCTAACCTAACCTAACCTAACCTAACCTAACCTAACCTAACCTAACCTAACCTAACCTAACCTAACCTAACCTAACCTAACCTAACCTAACCTAACCTAACCTAACCTAACCTAACCTAACCTAACCTAACCTAACCTAACCTAACCTAACCTAACCTAACCTAACCTAACCTAACCTAACCTAACCTAACCTAACCTAACCTAACCTAACCTAACCTAACCTAACCTAACCTAACCTAACCTAACCTAACCTAACCTAACCTAACCTAACCTAACCTAACCTAACCTAACCTAACCTAACCTAACCTAACCTAACCTAACCTAACCTAACCTAACCTAACCTAACCTAACCTAACCTAACCTAACCTAACCTAACCTAACCTAACCTAACCTAACCTAACCTAACCTAACCTAACCTAACCTAACCTAACCTAACCTAACCTAACCTAACCTAACCTAACCTAACCTAACCTAACCTAACCTAACCTAACCTAACCTAACCTAACCTAACCTAACCTAACCTAACCTAACCTAACCTAACCTAACCTAACCTAACCTAACCTAACCTAACCTAACCTAACCTAACCTAACCTAACCTAACCTAACCTAACCTAACCTAACCTAACCTAACCTAACCTAACCTAACCTAACCTAACCTAACCTAACCTAACCTAACCTAACCTAACCTAACCTAACCTAACCTAACCTAACCTAACCTAACCTAACCTAACCTAACCTAACCTAACCTAACCTAACCTAACCTAACCTAACCTAACCTAACCTAACCTAACCTAACCTAACCTAACCTAACCTAACCTAACCTAACCTAACCTAACCTAACCTAACCTAACCTAACCTAACCTAACCTAACCTAACCTAACCTAACCTAACCTAACCTAACCTAACCTAACCTAACCTAACCTAACCTAACCTAACCTAACCTAACCTAACCTAACCTAACCTAACCTAACCTAACCTAACCTAACCTAACCTAACCTAACCTAACCTAACCTAACCTAACCTAACCTAACCTAACCTAACCTAACCTAACCTAACCTAACCTAACCTAACCTAACCTAACCTAACCTAACCTAACCTAACCTAACCTAACCTAACCTAACCTAACCTAACCTAACCTAACCTAACCTAACCTAACCTAACCTAACCTAACCTAACCTAACCTAACCTAACCTAACCTAACCTAACCTAACCTAACCTAACCTAACCTAACCTAACCTAACCTAACCTAACCTAACCTAACCTAACCTAACCTAACCTAACCTAACCTAACCTAACCTAACCTAACCTAACCTAACCTAACCTAACCTAACCTAACCTAACCTAACCTAACCTAACCTAACCTAACCTAACCTAACCTAACCTAACCTAACCTAACCTAACCTAACCTAACCTAACCTAACCTAACCTAACCTAACCTAACCTAACCTAACCTAACCTAACCTAACCTAACCTAACCTAACCTAACCTAACCTAACCTAACCTAACCTAACCTAACCTAACCTAACCTAACCTAACCTAACCTAACCTAACCTAACCTAACCTAACCTAACCTAACCTAACCTAACCTAACCTAACCTAACCTAACCTAACCTAACCTAACCTAACCTAACCTAACCTAACCTAACCTAACCTAACCTAACCTAACCTAACCTAACCTAACCTAACCTAACCTAACCTAACCTAACCTAACCTAACCTAACCTAACCTAACCTAACCTAACCTAACCTAACCTAACCTAACCTAACCTAACCTAACCTAACCTAACCTAACCTAACCTAACCTAACCTAACCTAACCTAACCTAACCTAACCTAACCTAACCTAACCTAACCTAACCTAACCTAACCTAACCTAACCTAACCTAACCTAACCTAACCTAACCTAACCTAACCTAACCTAACCTAACCTAACCTAACCTAACCTAACCTAACCTAACCTAACCTAACCTAACCTAACCTAACCTAACCTAACCTAACCTAACCTAACCTAACCTAACCTAACCTAACCTAACCTAACCTAACCTAACCTAACCTAACCTAACCTAACCTAACCTAACCTAACCTAACCTAACCTAACCTAACCTAACCTAACCTAACCTAACCTAACCTAACCTAACCTAACCTAACCTAACCTAACCTAACCTAACCTAACCTAACCTAACCTAACCTAACCTAACCTAACCTAACCTAACCTAACCTAACCTAACCTAACCTAACCTAACCTAACCTAACCTAACCTAACCTAACCTAACCTAACCTAACCTAACCTAACCTAACCTAACCTAACCTAACCTAACCTAACCTAACCTAACCTAACCTAACCTAACCTAACCTAACCTAACCTAACCTAACCTAACCTAACCTAACCTAACCTAACCTAACCTAACCTAACCTAACCTAACCTAACCTAACCTAACCTAACCTAACCTAACCTAACCTAACCTAACCTAACCTAACCTAACCTAACCTAACCTAACCTAACCTAACCTAACCTAACCTAACCTAACCTAACCTAACCTAACCTAACCTAACCTAACCTAACCTAACCTAACCTAACCTAACCTAACCTAACCTAACCTAACCTAACCTAACCTAACCTAACCTAACCTAACCTAACCTAACCTAACCTAACCTAACCTAACCTAACCTAACCTAACCTAACCTAACCTAACCTAACCTAACCTAACCTAACCTAACCTAACCTAACCTAACCTAACCTAACCTAACCTAACCTAACCTAACCTAACCTAACCTAACCTAACCTAACCTAACCTAACCTAACCTAACCTAACCTAACCTAACCTAACCTAACCTAACGTAACCTAACCTAACCTAACCTAACCTAACCTAACCTAACCTAACCTAACCTAACCTAACCTAACCTAACCTAACCTAACCTAACCTAACCTAACCTAACCTAACCTAACCTAACCTAACCTAACCTAACCTAACCTAACCTAACCTAACCTAACCTAACCTAACCTAACCTAACCTAACCTAACCTAACCTAACCTAACCTAACCTAACCTAACCTAACCTAACCTAACCTAACCTAACCTAACCTAACCTAACCTAACCTAACCTAACCTAACCTAACCTCACCTAACCTAACCTAACCTAACCTAACCTAACCTAACCTAACCTAACCTAACCTAACCTAACCTAACCTAACCTAACCTAACCTAACCTAACCTAACCTAACCTAACCTAACCTAACCTAACCTAACCTAACCTAACCTAACCTAACCTAACCTAACCTAACCTAACCTAACCTAACCTAACCTAACCTAACCTAACCTAACCTAACCTAACCTAACCTAACCTAACCTAACCTAACCTAACCTAACCTAACCTAACCTAACCTAACCTAACCTAACCTAACCTAACCTAACCTAACCTAACCTAACCTAACCTAACCTAACCTAACCTAACCTAACCTAACCTAACCTAACCTAACCTAACCTAACCTAACCTAACCTAACCTAACCTAACCTAACCTAACCTAACCTAACCTAACCTAACCTAACCTAACCTAACCTAACCTAACCTAACCTAACCTAACCTAACCTAACCTAACCTAACCTAACCTAACCTAACCTAACCTAACCTAACCTAACCTAACCTAACCTAACCTAACCTAACCTAACCTAACCTAACCTAACCTAACCTAACCTAACCTAACCTAACCTAACCTAACCTAACCTAACCTAACCTAACCTAACCTAACCTAACCTAACCTAACCTAACCTAACCTAACCTAACCTAACCTAACCTAACCTAACCTAACCTAACCTAACCTAACCTAACCTAACCTAACCTAACCTAACCTAACCTAACCTAACCTAACCTAACCTAACCTAACCTAACCTAACCTAACCTAACCTAACCTAACCTAACCTAACCTAACCTAACCTAACCTAACCTAACCTAACCTAACCTAACCTAACCTAACCTAACCTAACCTAACCTAACCTAACCTAACCTAACCTAACCTAACCTAACCTAACCTAACCTAACCTAACCTAACCTAACCTAACCTAACCTAACCTAACCTAACCTAACCTAACCTAACCTAACCTAACCTAACCTAACCTAACCTAACCTAACCTAACCTAACCTAACCTAACCTAACCTAACCTAACCTAACCTAACCTAACCTAACCTAACCTAACCTAACCTAACCTAACCTAACCTAACCTAACCTAACCTAACCTAACCTAACCTAACCTAACCTAACCTAACCTAACCTAACCTAACCTAACCTAACCTAACCTAACCTAACCTAACCTAACCTAACCTAACCTAACCAGAGGCATCCCAACCCTGGTTGCGAGCGGTCGAGTCCCAAGCGGTTTTAAACAGACGAGTTGCCTCACAGGCATTTTTTTTTTTTTTTTTTTTTTAAATAATATTTTAGTGCGCGCGTTTCTCATTAAAAATTCGCCAAAAATCGAGGAGTGATCCCCCAACCTCGAGAGACGTGTCAGGAGACGCGCATTTCAACGGTGCACACGACTGTGAAAACCGTTTTCAGTTTGGAATTTTTTCCAAAAAAGTTATAGTGAAAAAAGTGAAAAATTGTGAGTTTTAAAACCACAAAAAGTGAAACGCCGCCAAAACGAGATATACGACCTACATCTTTTGTCGGGCCTTGAGAAGGCCCTTCGGGAGCTGCACCACCTCGCACCACTTCCGGATTTTTAGGGAGCTCCCTCGCGGAGGAATCCCTGAAAATCTCCAAAACCACGTGCCACGTGATCGGCGATCCAGACCCTAGCGGGGAACACCGATCACACACCAGACGGAGGAAGAGGGAAGCAGCCGGGAGCCGCTCCTGAAACTGAAAAATATTAGAAAACAAACGTAGGATAACCTCTTGTATATTTTAACGCACTAACATTGCAGAAAACCAAAAATTTCTCTAAATTTTCAGCGACAACCCATCCTGAAAATTTCAGTGCTGGTCACTAAACTTACGCTTTGTTTAAATATATAAAAAGAAAAATTTTTGGTTAAAGCGTTGCTGAGATATTCAAACTAATTTAAATACCACAAACGGCATAAAGCACTATTTTAAATTTGTAATCTAAAAATCTTCTATTTCATAAACATTTTCCAAAATTTTCAAACTATATTGTCTAAAACATTCAAACAGCAACGCCTCTGCCAAAAATCAGATTTTTCCGACGTAAGGTCACTGAGATACAAGCAAAGAAGCAAAGATCGGTGCTCATTTGTTTACAATTCTAAAAATAGAGCACGACATTCCAATGTGGCGCCTAAGCGCATAAGCGTGGGAATTATCATAGGACCGTGGGAATATTACGCTGCTAAAGAACCACCTGTATCTTGGGAACGGCGCGACAGAAAAATTTTTAAACAGCGGTTTTGGCTTCTCCAAAATTTTCGCAACCAAACGTCCCCCTCTACGTTTCGGATTTTTAATAAGGATTTTTCTGACAAGCCGTGGGAACATTTTAAGACCCGTGAGAACCTCTACAGACCCGTGGGAAAATAACCTGTAACTCGATAACGGTGGGAGATAGACGAATTCTGACAGCAGTTTCGGTATATATAATATATACTATATTATAATAATCCCCATATAACCACACCCAAAATTCCCCCCCCCCCCTTCATTTTCTAAAATAAGTATAAATATATTTATTTACATATACTTTCAGATTCTTATTATAGTACTTACCTCCATTTACAATCTCTTCCGCCAAATACTCCCCCCCTCCCCTCAATTTTTGGAATTTGCAATATACCGAAAACTGCAAATAGGCATCGTCCACCTCCCCCCACCAGACCTTACAGAGCCCCTATCACGTCTGAGCAGGCCGTAAATACAGACTAATACTGTCATCACCATCGCACTCCTTACACTTTTGAAACCCACTTTATGACCAAACCCGAAATATTTCCTCAGATCTGAACACGATACAATCCGTTTTTAGGGATTGCACGAAAGACGCAACCAAAATATTTCGGGAAAACTCAAGGACAAAAAAGTGATTTTCAAAAGTGGTCGCGATCTATTTATCAAAGCTGTACTCGGCGGATACCTGAGAAAAAATTCAAAACTACAAAACTAGAGCAGATAAAAATTATCTTGAAACACAGCGCTGCTCTTCTTGAATCCGCCGACGCTCTCGCCATCAGCTTGCCGCCCGGTTTTGCCTGAAACAGAAAATAAATACTGTTAAAGATAGAAAATAGGTTTTCAGACGTACAAACGACGCTCTTACCCACTGTTTACCGCCCAGCTGCATCTAAAACATGATATAAAAATTAGTTAAGATAGAAAATAGAACTTAGACACAATTATTAATTATAAATTGCTAATTACCTGCACTACCTCGTGTCAATCGACTACTGTGTACCGCCCGGCTGCACCTGAAACAGAAATAAATATTATTAAAGATAGGAAATTATTTTAGATATACAAACGACGCTCTCACCACTTGTATACCGCCAAGCTGCACCTGTAACATAAAATATAAATTAATTAACATAAAAGTTACAAATCGTATTAAGAAAATTATAAACTAAGACTATACTGTGTATAAGCAAAAAGACAAGCTACGATTTTTAGCCGCAAGCTTAGCATTGTATTAAACTATTTAAGTTGTGCAATACTTGTGTGTGACGTAGTGAATATATAACTCAAAACTGTTTGAGCTTCTACTCATAAGCAAGCGGACAAGGCTCGGCTTTATTGGTCTGGACCTCAAAACCTTTACTCTGACTGTATATATAGCTTGCATATTTTATTTATATACTGTATTGACCCTACATAGTTTTATTTACACACCGACGAGACCCTCCAAGAATGTTTGCTGCCACACGAACCCCAGCCAAAAAACAAATGGAAAGGAAAAACTCCATCACCGACATTGAAAATCCACCTGGACCATCAAGGGTTCGCACCAGTATCGACGAATGGGAGTCGGGGAGAGAATCTCCAATTCTTTCTCTGAGCCCCCAGAACAAGACAGTGACCTTAACGGGACCCCTAGTGGACATCACCACCACCACCACCACTACAAAGCCAGCTGCAATAACACACCCAGCAGCTTCCACCTCAAGGCGCGCGGCAACCCCCGCCATTCAAACTCGGAAACAAATATTAAAACCGACGAGTCCGGGGAAAGAAAAAGGGAACCCAAAACGGTCAAATGACGAAACCGAAGAGAGCGTTCAAACAAACCCAAAACCGACCTATAGTATGAGTAGAGTTGCTGAGGCAAGGGCATGCCTGAACAAGGCAAAGATTCACCTCAGCAGCTCTAGAAACACAAAAAATGAAATAAAAGAAGGCGTGATATCGGCTCTAGACCGGCTATTTGAGCTTGTGAAGGAGTCAGAAGCGGAGGTCAGGGAGAGAGGACAGCGGAAGGAAACGGGTAATGATATGATTACCAGTGAACCACAAATTCTACCCACGCGCCAATCTATTCCTGGACACGAGGAACTGCGACAAATGCTCCAAGATCACGCGAAATTAATAAAAGAAAGCAATGAAAGCATGACAGAATTAAAAGAAAAGTTAGGCACTCACCAGAGATCCATGGAAGGAGCATCTTACGCGAGTGTAGTAGCCGGCAGCACCGCAAGGATACCCGCACAGCAGACGGCGCTCCATTCGGTGGTCGTCACCTCCAGGGACGCGACGGAGACTGGTGAAGAAGTCCTGGAAAAGATAAAAAAGGCAGTAAATGCGAGAGAAGGAGGCATAATAGTGGACAGGATTAGAAAGGCGAGGGACAGAAAAGTGATTGTAGGCTGTAAGGATCAGGCAGATATTGAGAAAGTAAAGAAGAGGATTAAGGAAAATGGAAGACAGCTAGAAGTAGAGGCGATAAAGAACAAAGACCCTCTGATCGTACTCTACGGCGTCCTCCAGAGTAACTCTGATGAGGACGTCGTACAGGCGATCAGAAAGCAAAACTCACACCTCTTGGCTGGAATAAGCGCAGAAGAGGACAGAATTGAGATCCGCTTCCGACGGAAGGCAAGAAATCCACTCACGGCGCACGTCGTCGCCAGGGTGTCACCACCGATCTGGCAGCGACTGACCCAAGCAGGGGCTATACAGGTCGACATACAGAGGGTCAGAGTCGCCGACCAGTCCCCCCTGATACAGTGTTCGCGCTGTTTAGGGTATGGACATGGGCGGAGATTCTGTCGCGATGTAGCCGACGTGTGTAGCCACTGCGGAGGTCAACATCTCAAGACAAAGTGCGCCGAGTGGCTATCCGAAACCACTCCAAACTGCACAAACTGCGTGAAAGCCAAGATGCAGAGAGTCGATCACGGCGCCTTCAGCCAAGAATGCCCAGTAAGAAGGAAGTGGGAGGCCTTGGCCAGATCGACCGTGGCGTATTGCTGAAGTTGCCCCGGCGATTAAAGTACTGCAAGCCAACCTCCAACGGAAGAAACTAGCCACCAACGAAATCCTCATCGAAGCTACGGAAAGGAAAGCAGCTATCGCGTTGCTCCAGGAGCCGTACGTGGGCGGGGCTAGGAGTATGAGGACGTACCGAGGTGTCAGGATCTTCCAGAGCGCTGACTTAGGAGGAGGGACTGTGAAAGCAGCAATAGCGGTCTTTGACCCATCTCTTGTTGTTACACAGTACCCGAAACTAACCACGCACAACATCGTCGTGGTAGGAGTCCAAACCAGAGCCTGGAAGGTCACACTGGTGTCTTATTACTTCGAGCCAGACCAGCCCATAGGGCCAGACCTGGAACACCTGACGAAGATAGAGAAGGAGCTAGGTCCAGGGAGGTTGGTCATAGGAGGAGACGCCAACGCAAAGAGCAGCTGGTGGGGAAGTGCCAAGATCGACCATAGAGGCGAAGAGATGGCCTCAGCTCTCGACGAACTCGGCTTTCAGGTACTCAACATCGGAGATGTACCGACCTTTGACACTGTCAGGGGAGGCCAGCGATACCACAGCTACGTAGACGTAACGGCTTGCTCGTTAGACTTACTAGATCTGGTGGACGGCTGGACAGTTGAAGAGAATCTCACGAGCTCGGACCACAATGGAATCGTATTTAACATCCACATCGAAAAATCAAAAGAAAGCAAAATAGAAAGAACAACTCGTATTTTTAACACGAAAAAAGCTAATTGGCCACTTTTTCATGAGAAAATAAACCAATTAAATTTAGAACAAAAAATAACATCAATAGAAATAGAAAAAATTAAAAGCAAAGACCAATTGGAAAAAATAGTACAAAATTACACTAACAATATAATAGAAGGATGTAAACATTCTATACCTAACAAGAAAAACAAAGAAGTGCTTACGATTCCATGGTGGACCCCCGAGCTCGAGAAATTGAAGAAGGCAGTCACCACCAGAAAGCGCAGGATCCGCTGTGCCGCACCAATCAGGAAGCAGAAGGTCATCGATGAGTACCTGAAACATAAAGCAGAGTATGAATTACAAGCCCAGAAGGCGCAGGTCGAGAGCTGGAAGGAGTTTTGTGGAAAGCAGGACAGGGAAGGACTGTGGGATGGCATCTACCGTGTCATCGGTAGAACGTCGAAAAGAGAAGAGGATCTTCCATTGGAGGTCGGAGGACAGGCGCTAGACGCGATAGGTTCCGTGGAGCTACTAGCGCAAACATTTTATCCGGAAGACCTGCAAGAATACGACAGCGCAGAGCATCGCCAAATTAGACGGAAAGCAGAGAAAGTGAATGGTGTAGAACAAAATGGACTGTGTTACTCACCATTTACTCAGACTGAATTACGTACAGCGATGCACTCCTTCAACCCGAAAAAAGCGCCAGGAGCCGACGGTCTCACATCGGACATATGCTGCCAGGCCATAAACAATGACACAAGACTGTTCCTGGAGATCGCAAACAAGTGTCTAGAGTTCGGCCTTTTCCCAAAGGAATGGAAAATAGCCACAGTTGTCGTGCTTCGAAAACCTGGAAGAGACTCGTATACCACGCCCAAATCCTACAGGCCGATTGGGCTCTTGCCTGTACTGGGCAAGGTATACGAAAAAATGGTGATCACCCGACTGAAACATCACTTGATACCAAGGATGAGTACTCG